>BMAO01003966.1:0-34183 GCA_019973975.1 Trichonephila clavata | reverse complement strand
AACAGAAGTTTGCCACTCCGAAAATTAATTCTTATTACCTAATATGTCATGCTTAAATTCTCAAGTATACCTCTTCAATAAGACATCTGGCTTTTGAGTAGCCGCGGACTCTTGATTTTTAACACGTGTCTATCTCTCTCTCTTACAAATCAGATTCCAAAGTGATTTCATGGAATAAAGACGGTTCAAAATAAAATGTCTTGATGTTCAATCGAAAAACGCGACATATATTTATGTATACATTTATACATATACAGGGTGTCTGGTCTAAAAGTTTCCAAAAGTAATGGCTTATTATTACAGCACTACCCATCAAAATGTAATAAACTGTTCATCCGTGGATTCGAAAACTCTCCTAGATTTTTTTTAGTGTAACCCGACTGGCCGCACGTGCGCGCATTATTCGGCAATCGCAGACCATAAACTTTTTACACTGTCTTCATTAGTAAAGATGTGGGCATCACAGTAAAAGATACAGTGCGTACATTGGTTAACGGCATTTAAATCGGTCATGCGTGTACAGTGACGTGATCGAACAGAATGGAATATCGTTATTGGCTTGTCTAATTGACTTATCAGAATTCCTACAAAATGAATCACGCACACAATCAACAGTATCTTCTATAACAAAAACTTAAGGATACTTGTCAGTTTGAGAAACCAAAGTTCCCGTTTCCTTTAAAGTTCTTTAACATTGTCAGATTTAGATGTCGGAGGATCGACATGTCATTCTGTTGGAACACGTAGTTGTACACGTGTGACGGTCTTGAATTCCGTTAACCAAAGTACGCACTGCACCTTTTGCTATGGCGAATACATCTTTACTAATGAAGGCAGTGTAAAAGATTTATCGTCTGCGATTGCCGAATAATGCTCACTCGTGCGGCTGATGGAACTTTTGAAAAATATATCAGAGAAGTTTCGAATCCACACGGATGGACAGTTTATTACATTTTGAGGGGTAGCTCCGTAATAATAAGGCTTTACTTTCGATACTCTTAGCCCGGACACCCAGTATATATATATAAATATATTTATATACAAATGCGCCAAAAATTAAGAAAATGCCGTTTTTTTTCTTTTTAATTCGTGCTAAAGGGCTTCCAAATCTACACGAGTAATATCACAAAATTCCCAACATGTGAAGTGATGGGGAAATAAAAAGGAAGAAGTAAAAACATTTTCAAAGAAATAAAATTAAAAATATGTGAAAAGAAAATTTAACTCAAACACAATTTGACTTTTGAGACTTATGAGAGTAACGATCAATCGCGTTTGCTTATGCAGTATTTACATCGTGTATTCATTCTGAGCTTAAAATTTCGAATGAGCTTTCAAAGTATTGCTGCCCTTTCTTGTTGTAGCGCCAATTATGACTATTAGAAATATCTGGCAAAATAGGACGTAGGGCCGAGCATTTTTCTGCAGAATTCGATTAGATTTAGAACTGAAGAATTTGACGATATTCAATATCTTACCTTTTGAAAACATATTCGACAGCTAGAGTACAATGAGGTGTAGCGTTAAGTGGAACTGAAGATCCATCACACCTTCTAAGCAATGCACATGAGGAGAATGAACCTCAATACGATAACAGGCACCAATGGCTGAACCTATTCAGGATATGTTAATTTAATTTGATTTCATTTTAAATTAACATATCACTTTAAAACTTCACTCGGACTTCGGCAATGGGTAATTTTAAGCAATGGTTAAGTCAAGAAGGTGACACCTAAGCTTGCGTCCTACTTTCTAAGTTTCCACACCAGGAAAACTTAAGGATTTTGAGCCTCGACAGATTTAATATCAATCAGCACCAGATTTCTGTGACAGTAAGTTTCGAGCCCCCGACTCCAAAATTGCGGTAACGAGTTTGCAACCATGAGCACACACACACACACATTTGGCTACCATAATCTCCAGAAAATGCAAATATCGGTATCGGTATAAGGTAAAATCTTTCCAAGCAGCAGCTCTGGTAAGAGGTCACAGGGGTGTTAACTTTCTCTAGAGGGCTGAAAGTATAAACAATATTCAAATACAAACAAGTCTTTGAAATTAACATTAAATAACTCGAATCTTTTACACATTATTTATAAAGGACTGGGCCTTCAGAAAAGTGTAAAATGTTTGAAATACACTACTGGCCACCGTAAATGCAAAGCCCTGAAGGAAGCACGCAAATAACATGAAATTTACAATATGCATTAGCGGAGGTGAGATATGCAAATGATTAGAATTTCAGCGCAGACACACATTACGCACGCCTGTGGCGCCACCTCAAAGCGCTATTTAAGGCTTGGAGATTTCGACGATTTCAAGTTCGGCAATTGTGTTTTTCTTGTGTTTTTTTTCAAAAAACGACCAGTTATGTCTCGTAGAAAACAGCGATCAGCTTTTGAACAAGTATCTGAGTTCGACAGAGGAAGGATAGAGTGGCCTACCGAGATTGTGGATTATCTTTCAAGGAAATCGGTAGTCGTGTTGGACGAAACCAAACAACTGTAATGCGGATATGTGACCGTTGGATGTAAGAAGGTACGACAGACCGAAGTGGTCGATCGCATCCACCTCAGTGCACCACTTCACATGAGGACAGGCAAATTGTGCGCATGGCAGTGACGGATCGCTCAGTCACATCACTAACCGTAGCACAGCACACTGAGTCTGTAACGAATCATTAAGTGTCTGCGTGTACCATTCGACGCCGTTTACAGCAGAGTGGTCTGTCTGCAAGACGTCCATTGCTTGGTCTACCTTTGACGCAGAACCACAGACGTCTCCGCCGCCAATGGTGCGCTAAAAGAAGGATGTGGGCGGCAGAATGGAATGAAGTTGTCTTTACTGACGAGTCACGCATTTGTCTGCAACACCACGATGTTCTGATTCGAGTCTGGAGACACCGTGTAGAGAGGATGCGGAACAGCTGCATTATGCACCGCAGCACTGGTCCTGCACCGGGTATTATGGTATGGGGCGGTATTGGATATCACTCTCGCACTCCTCTAGTACGCATTACCGGTACTTTAAACAGCCAGCGCTACATCTCCGATGTGTTGGAGCCAGTTGTCCTTCCTTACCTTCAGGGCTTGTCCACAGCCATATTTCAATATTATAATGCGCAACCACATGTAGCCCGCATTGTCCAAAGGTTCTTCGTCAATCACCAGATTGAATTGCTTCCCTGGCCGGCTCGCGCTCTGGATCTTTTGCCGATAGAAAACATGTGGTCCATGGTTGCTCAACGATTGACCCAGATTACACCCTCAGCTGCCACACCAAATCAACTTTGGCAACGTGTGGAAGCTGCTTGGTCTATTGTACCCCAAGAACACATCCAAAGTCTCTTTGAATCAATGCTGAGGCGTGTGGCAGCGGTGATCTCCAACAATGGCGGCTACTCTGGCTACTGATTTCGGCAAGAACCACACTTCACAGAAGTCTATAAATTTAATCATTCGATATTTGGTTGGCATGTTATCTACAAAATAAATTTTGTTGTGCTATCTCTTGTCTTTCTTGTTGTTGCATTTACGGTGGCCAGCAGTGTATAATCATAATTTTAAAAATTATAAACATATGAAAGCAAGAAATATTTCTGTAAAAAATATTAATTAAGTTTTACTTAGCGCATGCTATTTTCAAAAGTAATAGCTTTAAGTACTAGCAATAAGTTGATTTAAAAAAGTTAAATGTACCCTTATTACACCGTAGTATTTTTAAATAAATAGAATTATAAATTAAATTTTTTAAAAAATAAAAAATTTATATTTTGTAAAATTTTTTTTTTTAATTTTAATATTTTGCAAATATTTTGAAAAACAAAAAAATTATATTAAATTTTTTTTTTAAATTTTAATATTTTTCATATATTTTGAAATACAAAAGATATATTATTCTTAAATTACTACGGTTTAAAGAATATGATACATTTTGTATTTCTATAAAGTTTTATACATCAAAGGCTACTATTTTAGAAAATAACGTGTGCGAAACAATAGTTACTTAATATTTATTACAAAATTATTTCTTATTTGCATATGCTTATAATTTTTAAAATTATGATTATATTTAAACATTTTGTACTTTTTTGAAACCATAATCCTTTGTGAATAATGTGTAAAAGATTCGAATCATTTAATTTAAATTTAAACGAAGTATACCTGTCTGTTTATATTTTCACTCCTCGAGACAAAATTAACACCCCTGAGACCCCTTCCAAAATCTTCAATGATTTTAAAGGGGTTATTGCATGTTACTAATAACCAAATGAAAAATTTTATGTGGGCTGATGACCATACAATAGAAGTGAAAACTTCTGATACATTTTAGGCAAGAGTTTCCAAATCTTGGTATGTATTATGCTTTCTTTTACAACATTTTCTTAGTTCTTTTTTTGTTGCCCATTCATTGAAGGATTTGATTATTTGTTTTTCTGTAAAGGGCAATGCTTACATAATTACGCATTTTTATATATTTATATATGAGTATATTGGATTTAAATATAGATTAATCTGATTTTTTATTTAAATATATTTATATGTAAATTATTTATGTAGATTATATTTACATAATATATATATTTATATGATACTTACTACTATCGCAACCACCCCACCATTCAAGGTAATTTGCCAAGTTCGCAACCCTGATTTTCCCTGTGTCGTACGCGCTAAATTGGAAACCGTATACTTCCTTTCATACAATGTCGCCAATACCGTTGTGATAATACATAAGCACCATTTATATAACTTATACTAGCTGTTACCCGCCCGCTTCGCTGGGTATTTCATGATGTTTTATAAAATTTTACTGCTTATATATATGTATAAATTATTGATATCTAAGTCCTAGCATTAAGAATTCGATTGTGTACTGAAAAATATACTTATACCTGTAACTGTCGCCTGTTGATAAAAAAAAGGGGCAGAACTCATCTAATTTGTGTTTTCTAAAAATCTCTAAAATTGAAGTATAGAATGATGTTTGCTCTTTCGTAACCCAAAAACGAAGTGGATTCCCGCAAAACCAATTTTCGCGGTGGATCTCTACTCCGTAAATTGAACATGCAAGCCAAATTTCAAGTCTAAATCTAACAGAAGAAAACAAAAGTTTTACTATCAATATCCCCGTAATCCCGTTGAGAGCCGTTTTCCAAAATAACCGATCTTAGCGGATTTCAACTCAACAAAAGAAAAATGCAAACCAAATTTCATTATTATAGTCCTTGTAGCTCCAAAAAAGTAGTTTTTTTTTGTCAATACGTCCAAGTAACCCCCTGATCCCCCCCCAGAACTTGATTTGCTTAAAATACATTCTTAGTGGATCCCTATTCAACAAAAGAAACATGCTTAACAAATTTCAAGTATATGGGTCTAACAATTAAAAACAGGAATTTTTTTCTGTAACTCCTCTTGACCCCTCGCAACCCTCCTTAGTGGTCAATTTTCGTTTTACTCTTTGTTAGACGAACTCTATTCCATGAAAGGAACATGCCTACCAATTTTCAAGCAGGATGATCAAATAGTTTAAAATGGAAATATTTATCGATTACGCCTCTTAATCTCCCAAAATTAAACTTAGTAGTTCATATTCGCGAAACCCATTTTGTAGCGGTTCTCTACTTTACGAAAGGAATCTTCTTATCAAATTTCAAGACTGTACGTCTAATAGTTTAAAAATGGGGATAATTATCTATAACGCCACTTCTGGGTCTGTTTTCACAAAACCAATTTTGTAGGGGAATTGCACACTATGAAAGGAATCTGCTTAGCAAAATTTGAAGACTGTGCGTCCAATAAATTAAAAATGCAAAAAAAATTGATCAATAACGCCCTTTGAATCCCCGCAACGCGGTTTAGGGGTCGATTTTCACAAAACACATTTTGTAGTGTATTTCTATCCTATGAGAGGAATCTGCTTACCAAATTTCAAACTGTGCGTCTAATAGTTTAAAAATAGAAATAATTATTTATATCTGCCCTTAACACCCCTTAACACCCCTTGGGGGTCAATTTTTCCCAAACCTGTTTTGTAGCGGATATTTACTCCATGAAAGAAACATTCCTACCAATTTCAAGCAGGGAGGTAAAGTAGTTTAAAAACGAAAATATTTATCTAGTACGCTACTAAATCCCCCGCAACGCCATTTAGAGGTCTGTTTTCACAAAACCTTCTTATAGCTGATCTCTACTCTATAAAAGAAAACTACTTATCAAATATAAAGACTGTTCGTCTAATAGTTTAAAAATGAAAATAATTATCTATAACGCCCCTTAAGTCCCGCAACGCCACTTGAGGGCAATTTTCACGAAACCCATTTTGTAGCGTATCTCTACCCTATGAGAGGAATCTACTTACTAAGTTTCAAGACTGTACGCTAATAACTTAAAAATCGGAATTTCTAACGCCCCTTAAACCCCGCCCCCGCAAACAATTGCTGCTAATTTGAAATTACAAACAGACACTTCAATTTTATTTATTTGTATAGATATAGATTGGGATTATAATAACTATTGTTTAAATGTGACTAAAAATGTAAATAAAAAAAAAAAAGAAAGGATTAAAACTAACCGTAAAACTTATCAATTTTTTGTTTCTTGCATTGCTTTTTGCTTATGAAGCCTTGATTTATTATTTTTAAAAGTGCATCCGAAACAGCCGATGCTCTACTTAACTAAACAGTGAGATAACTATCATAAAAAAAAATTATGGCACGTGTCAGCGTATTATCATGTGCGCGTAACACTGTTATGTCTCATGAAGAGCATCGGTCGCCAGTAACCAAAACAACGACTTCATTAGCTCAGCTTGGCGTTCAATTTGGCGTTCATCTTAGCATTCAGTTTCACGTTCACCCGTATAGTTTCCGTTCCCGTAAGAATACGGGAATAAAATATAGCCTATGTTACTCCCCGTTAATGTAGCTTTCCATTAGTGAAACAATTTTTAAAATCGCACCAGCCGTTTCCGAGATTAGCCGGAACAAACAGACAGACAGACAGACAGACGGACAGACAAAAATTTTAAAAATTGGTTTTTTGTTATGAGTACCGTATATACTTTTAGTGCATTAAGTAAAAAGCTGCTAATTTGAAATTACAAACAGACACTTCAATTTTATTTATTTGTATAGATATAAAGCCGTATTCTATGTAAAACGTGGAAAATGTATGCTCTAAGAGCCGTTTACTTTTCTTAAAATTCTCTAAGCAAACAAAAGGAGAAGGTATGAACTCTTTCATATAACTAATGCTTTATTTTTCTAGTAATCTCTCGTGGGAATTATAAATACAAACCAAAATACTGGCAATTTTCTCGTTAATTAACTTCATTAAAATTTCGGATTTTAATTCTTTTGGCATATTTTTATCCTTAAATGTACTTTCAGTTGAATCAAAAAAATAGATACCATGTTTCAGTTTTCTTAGCGCAGGGCATAACGTTGCTTGTAAAACTTTAAGAACATTATCTAAAAAAAGAATACATTCAACAACAGAATAAGTTTGATTTAGACGTTTCGTTTGTTGTTGGAAGAAGAACTCTTCTACTCGTTTTGATATTTACGCTGCACAACTGTGGTCACAGGGAAGTCCAAGACAAATGCCTTTTATTTTATAAATATTGAGGATTTCAAAAGTATCTTTTAGTTCAACGATTCATGTACTGTTTCACCGATTTCTTCTAATACAGCTAGCTTGTCAGCTTTTGTAATATTTTTAAACATTATTGATCATAAACAATGGTGTTCTACGGTATAATCAAACTCTCATCATTGCTAGATAATCCGTTAAGAAATCTGTTTTTCAACGGAGAGTGCTAGCTTGTAACGCAAACTCTTTAAAATATATTCTTATAATAACTACTAAAATTTTTTTCTGATTTCCTTCATAAGAATATTTTTTCGATTGTTTTTGCTTGCACTCCTGATCAATCATTCACTCGCTGGAGTTGAGTGAATGTAATACTTAAAGAAAGAAAATAAAACTTCATGAAAAAAGCGTGAATGAAATTTTTGCTTTAAAAAAAGACACGGAACTAAAATGTCTTTAATTCAAAATTAAGCTCGCGTTGCTGATTCGAGCACGATTTCCGACTAGAGCCGAGAAAACAAGAGTAGCGTAACGGACCAGAACCTGACGTTTCATTTAAATTCACTCTTCAGCAAAACGCGCCTAAAGAAGTTATCAATACAAACGATAAAAATGCGTTCATAGTCATTAGGGTATTAATTTTAAGTGAGTTTTTAGTGCGTACTGTGTAGAATTCTCACAGAAGTTAAACAACTTTGTTGTAAATTATATGGAGGTGCCTAGATACTGAAGACTTAGGGAAGTTGTGTATATTTTATCATGAAAAGTAAATCGTAAGATATACAAGGAATTTATTATTGTTGTTATTATTATTATTTTGATCTTCTAATCAGAAGAATTTTTGCTAAAATCCTAATTTGTTGCACTTCTTGGAGCTAATTTCAAATTGAGCTAATATAATGCCAAGGCGATATTGCGTAAAAATCTAGAAAAACATAAAGTAAAAATCGAATTTCCTAAAAAAAATTTAAAAAAAGAATAAGACACACCTTCAAAGAAAAACACTGACCTTATTAAAAATAGAATGCCAATGTTTTATTTTCTCCGGAAAAAAAAATCAAATTTAGCTTTTTAAAAGGAACGGAACAAAATGCAATTTTCCTCCCTCTATTTGCCATTGTGAAAATTGTTGCAAACATTCAAGATAATCTAATTCAGGAAATAATCTTAATGATTACTTCCTGTAGTTAAAAAAAAGAAAGAGTTCATCTTTATGCAGAAAAATATGCAGATTTTTTTCCCTTCCGGCGATATGTGTAGTTTACAGGGGAAAAAAGGAATGTAGATGTAAAACACTGCTTCCATGATCAAAAATAGTTTTTAAAAAATGGTTAAGTTTTGTCCTGTTTTACGGTTACTAGAAACTACAATTACCAATTTGGTGAATTCATCATCACTTGTGGCACGATATATATTTTATCTTCGAGGGGGGTCCCAAAATAGGTACAAACGATCTATTGGATTAACTCTATCTTTTATCAAGAATTCTCATTTTTGTCAAACGACTAAGGTCTCTAGTGTGTGATTTAAGGACAAAGAAATATCAAACTACTTTCTTGGGTACCTAAAATATTTCTAATGGGCTGTGGATTAGTGTTTAACCATTGCAGACCTAGTACATTCCCCGGAGTGAGTGAATATTTACGTCGCACTGTTCAGCTACACGAGGACTCTTCGCGACGGAACTCGTAATTTTGAGCCATCGGCAAATGACGAGGACGACACCCCCTTTCCTATATAAGAGGACGTTTGAGTTTTCGCCAGATTTAACGTTCATCCCTCCTCTACACGGCGAGTCCTCAGTGGTGCTGGGCTCGAACTCGTGACACGCCAGCTATGAGCCCGTTACCTTGACCACTAGGCGACCACGCGGACACCTATATTCCTCGGAAGCTTATATCTCTTTTTAGTGTAGCACCATTTATGCAGATACCAATCGCCACAAATAATTTTGACGCCCAGCTTCCTCCCCAGAGGGAAGCACCTGAGTTCTGGCGATGAGAAACCATAATTAGGATTTTAATTTTCCGCGAGTATCCAAGCCGAATAGGCACTCAAAGGGTCTTTTACATCACGCATTATCTTGCGACATGGCAGCTGTTGTTTTTCTGAATCGCGAAAATCCACCGACTTGGGGCAGGGTCGAACCCGGAACCTTGGGCGTACAAAGCCAGCGACAAACCCACTACGCAACCCTGTTGGCATCACCTGATATAAATGCAATGGAAAATATGTGGGTTTTAATGAAGAAACATGTTCAAAATTTGGCTTTTAAAAAATGAACTCCTAAAAAGCAATATGAAACCTATTTGGATAACTAGTAATGAAAATGAAGACAAATACTCAGTGAATAGCAAGCCAGAAATTTTGCGTGATGTAATTAAGACCAAGAAATTGGCGCTAAATAATAACTACTCTCTATGTTTTTAGTTTAGATATATAGTGTACTATCTTATCTTTATTATATAATTATAACTTTTTAATGATATTTGCTTCTGAACCTTTAAAAAAATTAATGGAAAAAATTTACAATACGATACTATTATTTTAATAAAATGCCCAACTATAAAATGTACGAAATGCAATATATATACTGCGCTTTAAAACTCATAAGCATTTCATTCCTACCGAAATAAATTCAAATCTCAAAATGCTTGATGTTTTGTTTTTTGCTATTCTAATGTTTTAAATTGGATTTATACTCTTATTTCCACGGTTCAATAACACACTCTGAAACAACCTGTACATTCACAGGAAACTAATATTAATGAAGTAGAAAAAGACAAACAATCCAAGATGTATTCCTTTCTTCGCATGAGTTTCTTTGTAAGTAAATTGCGCTGCTGAAAAATCCAGATTTATTGCTCTCATGCTCATTCATCTTATGTCAACTCGAGAACGCGACAGATACGGACGTGAGAGTGACCTTATTTTCCTGTTATTCCGCGGCATTACACTTCG
This sequence comes from Trichonephila clavata, assembly GCA_019973975.1. Lineage (NCBI taxonomy): Eukaryota > Metazoa > Arthropoda > Arachnida > Araneae > Nephilidae > Trichonephila > Trichonephila clavata. The sequence continues at coordinate 23,630 of BMAO01003966.1, read as the reverse complement.
GAGCGATAGCTGTCGCAGTGCCTGATGGGAAAATAACTAACTCTAAATCTCCAATCAGGAAAGCAGAAAATACAAAGATTTAGGCCGCGCATCTCTTTGCATTTAATGAGGGATTTCACATCTGTATGTTTTCCAATCCGCTGTCATTCTTTAGGTTGAGCTAGATGTAGAAAAATATTTTTTGTGAGGTTATATTTCAGAATTTTTGACATATTTGTAAGTGCCTAAGTTTGAGAAATATTGATCCGAACTTTTTTTTTTGAGTAGTTCATTTTTATCCTGATAGCTCAAGATTTTATTGGTTAAACAATTCCAGTCGAAATACGAATTCGGACTTTAAATTCGAAATTCACGAGAGAAAAAAAAAGATGTGAAGCAGAAGATACTTTAATTTTTTTTCTATTGTGTTATATTCAGTATTATTTGACTTGATCTTCAGAGTATATGGTGCACGCGCAAAAGATCACCCTTCTTATGTTTACCTGTATATATTTTTTTAAACATTAAATACTTCAATTGAAAAACGAGATTGCAATAATTACGGAAGGAATGATTCTCAATACTTTCATCGAAGTTTTTCTGTACACAAAATAGTTCCAAATATCTAAATATATCTTCCAAAAATACATTTAAGTTTGAAGTAATAAAAGATCAACAATATTAATGATATCTCTACTTAATAATTCCCTTTAGTTTCATCTAAAAAGCTTTTTAATTTGCAATGATCCTGACTTCACCCCACCCCCTAGACTCTAACGAAAATAATTAACTGTAACTTACCCGTCTAACAGGATATAATAGTAAATTCATCTCTTAATAATTAAAACGTCCACGTATTTAAAGTAATATTACATAAGAAACTTCGCACAATATCTTTTCACCAAACACAAGGTCAGTCCACGGAAGTCATGTGAATTTTGGAACTTCCGATTGTCACTATGTATCAAAGCTCCCATTTCCAGGGACGAAAGACGTTTTCCCACGACCTTTGGATTAGAAGTCCAACGCGCTATCCATTGCGCTACAGGGACACAACGAACGGCTTTCCTTTCTATATATACTGTTTGACTATTATTTTTGCTCTTGTTACTATTTATTCATTTTTAATTTAATTAATGAATTAATATATGAGAAAACTGTATTAACATCAAGTGTCAAACACTACAAAAATGTATTTGAACTTGAATGGATGAATAGAAAGTATTTTATTAACATGCGCGATTGAATATTTGAACAAGATATATACACACACACATACGCATATCTATACGGAGAGAATGAACTAATTGTGGACATCGAAAAAGGAGTCGTTCTTCGACCGTCCAATAAACGGCCGCCACATATTGTAATAGTGTGCCACCTAGTGGCTGTGAAAGGGAATATATCAGTCAAACATTTGACAGTGAGAGAATTGCATGAGAAAACTCTTTTCCCAGCAAAAAGTTATTATGTCCAACCTCTCCGATGTGGCGTGACAATTGGAACTCGTCTTGCTGGAGTGTCCGCGTCCAGAACAACCAATCTTATGGATGTTTCAATGACCACTGTTTCAAGGATTATGGCGGCCTACACAATCCTGGGTGAGGTGCCTTCTGCGAAGCACAACAGTTGGCCAAAGTCGATGTTGAATGATCGTGATAGACGAGTGTTGAAACGGATAGTCACCCGAAAACGCAAAACTACACTGCTGCAGATTACGTCTGAGATGAATCCTCAGCTTTAAAACCCCGTATCCATATAAACTACTCAATGGGATTTGCATGCTGCGATCTTTCATGACAGAGTAGCTATTCCGAAAACCGTTAGTTTCGTCGCAGAACTACATTCTATGTAGAAACCACAGTGGTGCCTAGACCACCTAAACTGGACACAATTGCAATGGGAACAAGTCATCTGATCTGAAGAATCCTCATTTATATTTTCACAGACACCGGGTGTGTGTTTGTTGGATGAACACCGGCAGAAGCCTTTCATGTAGACTGTCTGGTTCCAACCGTGAAACACTTGAGAGGGTTCTATGATTTTGTGGAGCACAATATCTTTCCGTGGATTAGGACTTCTTGTTGTATTCAGAGAGATGATGAGAGACAACCATTATCGAAACATTCTCTCAGATCATCTTCAGCCTATGTTTCAGACTCTCTTTCCGGGTGAAAGTCCTGTGTTTCAAGATAAAAACGCCCCTGTTCACACGTCTCGCTGAGTTCAAACCTGGTTACGTGAGCATTATGATGAAGTGGAACACCTAATGAGGGCCCTAGTCTCCTGATCTGAACACCACTGAGTGTTTGTGGGATTTTTTTAGAGAACAAAGTCCATGCTCGGTTTCCTCCTTCACGCATGCTATCTGAACTCGAGATGGCCCTGCACGAGGTACAGTTGCAAATTCCAATGAACTTTGTTCAAGACCTGTATTTGTCAATTCCGCGTCCATTGCAAGCTGTCATTAAGGTCAAAGGTGGTCACAACTCCTTGCTAATATTTTTTCCACAGGTTTTCCGATTATTTTGTCTTATACATGTACATACGAAAGAAAATGTCAACTCTAACCTAGATGTTAAGCGATATTGAGTGGTGAGTAGTAAATAAGCAGAATAATATCTATATAATTGATCCTTGTGTTCATTAAACATATGATCAGATTTTCTATGTTTGGTTTATACAGCATCGTTTAAATATTATCCTCTGGATTTAATGAACAGATAAAATGAAAATTCTTGAATTATTATTTTTTTGACAAGTCATCATATAGCGTAATTAAAATCTTTGCCAACATAATTTAGTATCAAAAGTTGCATTTTATTTATTGAGCCCTTTTGTTCTTTCAAATTCTTTGCCTATTAAGGATTGAATATTAATGTTTGGGGATCCTGTACACGCATTGTTTACCCCACCTTAAGTACAAAACTACGTTTGTTTGTGTGTGTGTGTGTTATCGAGAAAGTATATATATATAAATACCGTAATTTTAAGAAACCTAATGTATAACTACATAATTCACATGGCTCTTTTCCAATGAAACTTTCTTAAGAATATTCTTTGAAAAAAAGGCTATTGATGAACTATAGTGGTTCTGATAGTATTGCAAAAACATTAAAACATTTAAATTCTTATTTTTCTTGTATAGGTAACGTTTCATATTTGAAAAATTCCTTCAAAAGAGTTTCAAAATACCTTCTCAGTTTCAGAAACTACCAAATCAATTTCTCTTTTCATTCTATATAAACCATTATTGAATCCTTTTGAAGAATGCTTTGTCCTAAATGGAAAAGCTTAGATGGAAATAAACTATTCAATTTGAGTCATTAATACCTTACACTAATTGAAGTCTAAATTTGTGAGAAATTATTAGTATCACAATAATACCATTCACTTATAATTAGCAATAACACTTTCCTTTGATGAATAAATTTATTAACTTTTGATCCTCATATATTGGAACATCACTAAAATCTATTTTTGTCCACGCTCCTCCACTTCCATTTAGCTTTCGTATTCTGACTATTACAAGAACTAGAGTGAGCAGACCGAAGCCAAGAGATTTATTCGAGGCAGACCCTGTACATTTCGTGGAATTAATTAGCTATCAGCTTAATTAGTTGCGCTAAATTTGGGCGCCTTTAACTGCTTTTGTTATCAAATATGCATTTCAGAGACGGGTACATTTTAGCATTAGACGTAAAGATATTAAATGTCATTAACCTATTTTCACTGTATAACTTTGAAAAGAGACGTCATATAATTTTGGTAAATACTTAAACAATTTAATACGTTTTACATACAAAAGGGTTAAAGTAAGGAACGTGTAGAGATTATAAAAATGTACATTAAAATTGAGCAAATAACAACTACTTTATCATGAGAGTTTTCCAACAACCTATTAAAATCGGTTTTGATTAAAATATTGAAAAAAATATCAACATACCAATATATATATATAGAGAGAGAGAGAGAGAGAGAGTATCATAAAATGAAAAAATACATAGTATAATAAAAAATGATAATACTAAATTATACCACTAACAAAACAACTAGAAGATATAAACCAAGTTTCAAGAAACATAACTATAAAAAAATTATGGAAAAGTATAATGTACAATAATTAAATAAGCGTATGTATAGCAGGAAACAGAGCTATAACTTTAAAATGTAAGAAACCAGAAGAGCCAATGGACTAAAATGGTGACATTTTATGATTTCTAAAGCTGTTTCTGAATTAGGACCAGCAAAATTAAGGTTTAATATATTTTACGCATCCATTCTTCCCCGTACAGCAGAAATACTCGACATAATAGCAAAACAAAACCATATTGAAAAGTTAGGCCTAAAACCAACCACGTGTAATTTGCGTATATACATTATATATATGTAATAATTCCTAATAATATAATCCTTTTAAATATCTTTTAATTATCTGGTCCATCCCTTCAGGACCCACATTTTAATAATAAATTAGCCAGCCGCCTAACGAGAATATTTTAAACTACATCTAGCTACCCCTTCAGATCATGTGATTTGATCCGCCTATAATTACCGAGATTCCTGGAGACCGCGCTCTCTTTTTCGCTTTTGTATTTGTCTGCGTCAACATGTAGCCGGCTGCAGCTTGTTTTGTGTGTGTGTGTATTGTGTCATCCTTGTCTTTCTTTATGTGTTCAAGATGCAAAATAAAGCAGTTTTGAATAATCACAGGACTGCCTCGTCAATCCCAGCCAAAGAAACCATCAACAATAGTAATCTTATAAGGAAATCCACTTCAACGACCACGTCTATTTCATGTATATATATATATATATATATATATATAATCAAAATTTCTCTACAAGAGAGAGATGAATTACATGATTAATACTTAAAAGAATATCAATTGCTAGATGACAAGACAACAGAATTTAGAAGGAGATATGAAAGATTGAAATAACAGAGTAAAATATAAAAGAATGGATGCTTAAGTATTATCAACATTGCTGACTTAGGACAGCTAGTATACATAAAATTTTCTTTACAAAAATCCTTCTGTATAAAAGTGGGGTTGAACATGTTTTTTGGCCAGCCAACCTTCCCCCTTTTTTTGTTAATAATACCAAGCAAATACCAATTGGAAATAATGGATAGGAAATCTAAATCCATTATAAGGAAAAGGTACCCAAAAATTGCATACTGAAATGCAGAGCCCGCGCTAAATCTGTGTACAATAAACAAGTTATTGCCAGATTCTGGACCCAAATACAATTTCAAAACAAAGCAAAGGCTGAAAAATAGCACTTAGCAAAAGTAGGAAAAGAATAGAAATAATAAAATAAGAAATGTAAACATTCTACCATTATCTTAGAGACTCTTAATATGGTTTAAAAGTTATAATATATTCTAAAAAAGTAATTTTATCTAAAACTAGAAATTGGAGGTATTTAAAACTATCTAGGAAGAATAATAAATCTATAATATAAACCTTTTAAAACTATGGAAATTTAATCCTTACTATTTAGAATTTCATTATTTAAATATCTATTAATAAAATTAATAGGGTAGTTTTGAATTAAACAGTATTTAGTAAAATGTTTTATATATATATATATATATAATTCTGAAAGACGAATTGATTTTAGCTTATTAGACATGCATCGTAGTGTGGGACCCGAAAAGTCTGGTTCAAAATTGCAACACTAGAAAACTAGGATGCAAATAATTCAATTGAAAAGACGTATGCATAGCTGGCGTTACGTATACTTATTATACAAAAACATTATCGTACATTTCATGCACATTTTAAATAAAAAATTTTAAAAAATTATGTGCCAATGTGATTGTGATTGAAACATGTACGTTAGAGTGAATGGAAAATTTGTTTTTCATATTTTAAAAACCTACCTTTGCCGAAAACATGTTCACTAGTATATAGGTAAAGGCGAAAATGCTATAAAAGTTTCATATTTATATTATATACTGCCAGAAGTGGAATGAAGTTTAGGTATTTGAGCTTTTTTATGATAAAGAATCAAAGTATATTGGTTTACTATAAAACAGCATCTCATTAATTGCTAGCATTTTAGTAATTTTTAGCATTAAAGGAAATAAGAGGACCCCTACAAAAGTAACAAGAAAAACATATCGAATGCATTCAACAGTTTATTTAGTATTAATTTTTTTAAATCTACTGCCAAGAATTACAGTGCACTAAAAAGTGGAAGAGGAAAAATGATTGGATCGGTTGATTCGACAGTGATGACGTTATAAAATATTGCAATGTACATTGTACTACTCAGTACTCATTTATCAATAATCATCGCAATTTTTTATGTGTATTGTAGAAAAATAATTTGTTTTGAGTCTAAAATCCTCTATCCTAAAGTTAGTCTTTTCCAATTTTTTCCAAAATTAAAATTTTCCCTTCACGGTAACCATAAGTTTTTAAATTATTATTTTATATTATTATATAATATATAATCATTCTTCTTGTAATCTCTATGCCATAAAATATATTTTCTGTGTGATTTACCTTAATGTACAGGGCAACTATTCATGTCACAAACAAATTTATCATATGGTGTCATCTGATGAATTATGCATGCATATTAATAACAAAGAGAGACACTCACTAGCTACTCATTCCTTACTTTATAAAGGGTATGGAGTTCAGCTAACCCCTTAAATATGGCCCGCGTATATATACGTTTCATTCAACTGGTGTCTTAAATACCCCGGGCGTGTATACACGACTTTAGGAAATCTGATTTTCCTTCACTGTTACGAAGGCTTTAGAATGCAACAAAAAGACCGTGACAGGGTTCGCAAAAATTTAACTTATTTAAATTACAAATTTGCTTATTTATGCCTTACCTCCACCCCCGTAATACATGCATGCGCCTATGGAAAAAACAGTCCCTACTGGGTAGGGAATCGCGTAACATTTAATCGGCAGTTAAGAGGTTAAAGGCTTAAGGAGGTAAGCTAATTCCTCAAGGGTATTCGTACCTTTTTCCACCCAAAGGGACCAAGCTTTCTCAGAGAGTTTAAAGTTACATACTTTTCCTCATAAAGAGCCCAGCCCAACACGGAGAAAATCTAGCATTTATCCAGAAAAAAGCAATTAAATACAAAATATATCAAAATGAAATAAATAATAAAGTTGATAAATTAATGAAATAATTTAAATTTTTTTTAAAAAAATTCATGATTTCTCCTGAATTTTTGAAAATTTTGGCCACATTGCGTGCACCAAGAAGGAAACCATACTATAGTCAAGGACTAAAAAATAGAGATAATCTTTCCAAATAGGTGAATTAGACTAAAGACAAAAATAATATAATTTACAATTGCATTTGAAGTAATCCGGTTCATGGAACATGCAATAAATAAAGGAGCAATATGAACAATGCTAAAGTAAGTGGATTATTTTTGTGATTATAACATTTAATATTGCCCAAGGAAAGACACTATGTGCAACAACTATGGTTGTCAGGGACGTCTTAAGACTCTTTGAGGCCCTGGGCCCAGATAAGAATTTTAAGACCCTTGACCCTAAATGAAGTACTTCTGAAAGTAGGCTTTACTTGAGATCGTTAAAAGTAAATCATATATAGCATGTATTGTCAAATACTCGTTCAAACGGTAATTTGAAACAAATAAATGTGCACCACTCACAATATCAAAACCCTAGGCACAAACCTATTCTACCGATGGCCGCATTTCGACTCAATGAGTTGAATGGTTGTTTATGATATCAGACCTAGGTTTTGACATGGACAACAGTCATCACATAAAAATACAATCTTACCACTTTTACCAGTTGGCCTGAAGCTTGAAATTCCCTATTTTTCCAGAATATGTACGGGAATAATATTTGACCATAAAAATTATCCGGATCATGATCTTATTAAGACAGAGTAGAGAATGAAACGAGGCCCCCGCCTAAGGGTGAGGCCCTGGGCCCGGACCTGTTGGCTCATGCCTTAAGACGTCCTTGAAAGTTGCTGTGTTCTATGGAAAGAAATCCCCACATCTATGTGATAAAATATTATTTGACAATAAATTGACAAAAATTATTTGGCATGCAATAAGTAAAGAAACAATATGAACAATGCTAAAGTGACGGGATTTGTGATAATAATAACATTTAAAAATACTTAAGGAAAGACAATATGTACAATAATTATGGTTGCTGAATGTCTTATGTAAAGAAAATCTCTCATCTATCTCATGAAAAATTTTTTGACAGTAAAATGACAAAAATTATTTGACATGCAGTAAATAAAGAAACAATATGAACAATACTAAAGTCAGGGGATAGTTCTTATACTAACAGCATTTAATAATGCTTAAGAAAATACAATGGGTGCAATAACTAGGGTTGTTGAACGTCGTATGTAAATAAAGTCCCACATCTATCTCATGAAAAATTATTCGAAAATAAAATAACAAAAATTAGGCATATAATAAATAAAGGAATAATATAAACATTACTAAAGTGAGACGATTTTTTAAAATTCTAATAACATTTAATAATGCTTAAGGAGAAACAATCTGTACAATAACCATGGTTGCTGAATGTCCAATGAAAAAAAAAAGTTTCACATCCATCTCATGAAAAATTATTTGGTTAAGAAGAACGTAAGTGGCTAATATTATTAATTATTTTTTATTTTACATTTCATAATTTCATTTTAGAGAATAAGTTAACTAATAACCATTTCAATCCAGGCATCAATAGTATTTGTGGTATTCAGTATATATCCTTAAAAAAATTATCAGCAAAGCATGTAGTGCGGTCCGTATCTCTAATAGATAAACATATGCAAAAAGTATTTAATTTAAAACGATCTGTGTAAAAAGTTGGAGTTAAGTAACTAAATACGTCGGAAATTTAGAAGGGAGAGAACATTTAGTGTTAGGACAAAGTCATCTAACGTCTCTATGTTATTGTCTGAAGATAAAGCGTTACTACTAAAGGAGCATTATATACTAATTCGGAGTCTGCTATAGCCTCTTGGAAACTCACATGGAAACTCGGTCAATCAAAGGGTTGAAACCCGGAAGGGATCCTTTTCAGTGTTTCAAATGTTGCAAGTAAGGCGTCAATTTGAAGTAATAAGTTCTATTCAAAATATATCACGTAGTTGGAAATCGGAAATCAGCACCCATTATCATGCGGACAGTTTCAGACTAATATATCGATAACGAATCTCAATCATTACTGCATGTAACATCAAGTGACCATGCAATGATTGTTTATTAATTTCCAATTTCATTTGATTGGCTGATTGGTGACAACGTCACACGTTAAAGTTACACAAGGTCTATAGGTGATATACCTCTTAATTTCAATCTTCGGTCTATGACCTAACATGATACTCCGTTATTAACTTCCACGCCACGGCAAAGTGGGGACTTGAGCCTCAAACATATTTTATAACACCAATCATTTAGACTAACCCTGTATTATGCACTTCAATATTTACATCCATTTTATTATTACTCGCATTGTTTTCCTGACAATGGATATTGATTTGATTACAGAATATGGCAGTTCAAGAATAATGTGGTAACAATTTGACATTTCTTTTAAATAAAACATTTACCAGCTCTCACACTTTTACAACACCCTCTTAAATACAGTTGAAATATTAAATTCTCAGCAATCTTTACAAAAATGACAATTCTTTCAAAACCTGTTGTTGTTTATTCATATTAGTTGTAGAGAAAACGTTAATCGCTTGAAGTACCTGTATAGCTCCAATTTATTAATATGTTATTTTTCAACTTATGTTCTACATCAAAACATTACTTGTGTTAACTACGACTGAAAACATTTTTATTTTAAATTCAAAATAGGTTTTGGCATAATATTAAAACCATTTCTTAAGACGAGAGATAATTCAGTTTAATCTTAATACAATATTCTCATAAAAAGTTTGAAACACACGTTTATATACAGAATAATAATGATAGTAATTCAAGCTAAAATTACTAGGTTTTTCATAAAATTTAATTTTTCTTAGTTTTAAATAGGTTTAGTTGAGCAAGATTGAGTTTTTACTTCTCGACTTTAAAATACTATAATATAGTACTTTAATGTTTACTATAGTGTAGTTTGGTACATCAAGGAAATATTTAGTTTTATCTGCAATACTTGAATTCTAAATACTTGCATTCTGAAGCCTAATTGTAGTATCAGTAGAAAGCTGAATTTCAGGTATATCAATTTTAGTACTATTTCATCTCTTCAAAATATTGTTTCTCATAGCCACTTGGGAACTTTAAGGCCATGGCACCTTCCCTACGAGAGCAAATTAATGATAACAAAGTAAGAAAGCTTTTAAGTTATATAAACTCTGTGCAAAAATAAATATTGGTTTTTAAATCAATCTTAATTAAGTAACTATGAGAGAACTCAAAATATTCAAAACATATGTAAATATCTTAAGAACTAATTGGTTTTCAGATCTGAAAAGTTTGGGGGCAAGCTTTCCAAATGCACAGCAAAACGAAAAAATATTTTTTTCCGACGGTATTGTTATTTTTAGGGTACTGATAGGTTTAAATATGTTTGAATGAATCTAAAGCCGTAGGAGCTGAGCAATTATGAACATGAGCTTGTAGCAGCAATGCTCTCTTGCTTCTTTGAGTAGGACTGATTGATTAGTTGTTTATTAACTTCGCATATTAAAGCTATATAGAGATATTGTTGTCATTATAACCCAAATATAATCTACCAATTGTGAACAATCAAGTCCCAACATCTGAGGAGATATGACATTCTTGAAACTTCGACACCACTCTTAACCACTTCCAGGCTCATTTTATTTCTAGATTATGGATAAAAAAGTATCAGTTTTTTATGCTTATTTTCAAACATACATATCTTTTTAAACATGATAGCACCCCTTTCACACATAAAATTTCCTAAAAATTAATGTAAAAAAATCTACTAAAATTAATTTGTAACTTACCGATAAACTTGGCTTTCAGTATAATAGAAATAATTTGTATTTAGTGTCGATTCACACTAACTATAAATTTAAAGCTTGGAATGTCCATTTATCTTGAGTTACAATTTTTTTTCATATTTTACATTAACATAAATGATTATAAAATCATTTGTCAAAATTTACCCGTGCATGATAAATTTGAAAACACAATACTGCTTATAACTTGGCATTGCTCTCTGGACCGTGTTTCTCTTTTTACAGTCTTCTCTTTATTGTCTTTCTTTGAGCAGCAAATAATACATTGCCGAGTTAGATTAGTTTCTTTTATCTATTGTGGAATGTAATCAACAAAGTGTCTTTAAGACAAATGTAAAGGGGGATGTTCGGCAGAAGACCATCCTCTTTTTGTAGAAAATTACACAGAGTGGTACTTCTCACTTGTTCGAAACAATAAAAAGCACTTGTGAAATAATTCGTGTATACCGATTGCATGGTGTAAATTTTCACAGTATCCTAGCTACACTCGGGATGAGCCAGGGATGTACGTTCAGCGAGCCTGAACTCAGCTCGGGAAAAGTAGGGAATGGGTCAAGCAAGGACCTTGAGCCTCTACAGCGTGCACCAATGCTTCAACACAGCAGTCACATTTCCAGTGGCACCATAAGCGAATTCCATGCAACGCCACTGTCAGGCTTGTCAGATAATTTCTGGCCTTAATTTCGAACATTTGTTGTAGAACAACCTCTCTCTCTCTCTCTTTCAATAAAACTTTTTATGTCTCTTTAATGTGTTGCTGCTTTTGTTTTCATTTTCTCTGATTTCTTGCACCATATCTCGACACGACGGCATTTGTGAGCCTGCATTCCTATGATATTCCGTGTAGTCTTTGTTCCCCATTGTCGGTCTGACAGCGAATCACGTTGCATGCGGTTGATGAATTGACCGAAAAAGTGGAAATAAAAGTTGATTCCAGTTTTTTATCTTCGAAAATAGTAAACTACAGTTGCCGCGAAATGAAGCTTAAAGCCATTAATTTTTAAGTCAAATCGGGAATTCGTGTCTTGATTCCAATGATGATTTACCTTGGAAAGGGGTTGGTTCCCTTCAAACATATAATGGTTCTACACCCTCGCGTTCTGGTAGTGGATATGATGATATTAGTCTCAACTATTATGTTGACATTTTACCGTGGCTCAAAATTTCAAGGTTTATTGACAATGATAACTACACCGAAAAGAGCAGCCGAAAAATGTTCAGTAAATAATCAAAGTAAATCTATTATAATGCATCTATGCCACAAAAAGTATGCAAACTTAAATTTCTTCTCTAAATGATAAAATCAATCTATTAAAATTGATTAAATTTATTTGCTTTAATTTTAGCATTAGTTATAACCTTTTACTAACTACATATTATTTTACGATTTCTGTAGATAATAATAATAAAATTATTATGAAAAATATATATCTTACTCGCTATCATAAATTTATTTTTAATATGTGGTAAATAATCATTAATTAAGCTTAAATATGCTCCATGCTTGAGAAATCTGATTTAGAGTCAAATATTTTTCCTGAATTTAATAAAAGCATTTAAAATTTTAAAATGTGGAATGTAATTATATAGGAACTAAATATTTATTTCAATTATTCAAGTAAAGGAACTCATTATAATCTTAGAAAAATCTGTGCAAAATTTGATCGCTATATTTTAATAAAGAATCGCCTTAATTAGAAATCATTAAATTTATTTAGGGGAATAAAATATTTCTAATGAGGAAAATGTAGTTTTAAAATTAGTTTGATAATGCTATCGATCATTATATTTCTTATTTGCGTTCTTTGATATAGGCGCAAATCAACGGTTGATGTTTAAGCCTTTGGCTTCCTTCTACCAAAAGGAAAAGGATTGTTAATAAGTAAAACTAATTAAAATGAATACATTACGTCTTACGCTTTCTTTTATTCTGGAATGCAAAGCGGATTATTAATGTGCATAGTAATAATGAAATTACCAATTCTTCGTTTCCTGGGAAAACATTTTTCGCTTCTAATTAAAGAATGTATTAACTTTTTTCTTTCCCTGCATTTCACAATTTTTTCATCGATTTTATTTAATTATTTTTTTTTTCATTAAGTGCAGTTCTGAAATATTACATCCAATTAAAACATTCCCTAAAACCTTCGATTTCTTCACGTTGTTTTAATTGAACTTTTCATAACTCCAGTACAAAAGATACAATTATTTACAAAAATCTGCATAGACCCACAAATATTACATCAATTAAAGAATGTAATAAGATGTTATGTAACAGAAATCATCTATATTACTCGTATATGTTAGGTAAATATAGAAACTGTCTGGTGAAGAAAACATAACTTTCAAAGTACAGAAAAAATAAATTACAATTAATTGAAAAAGGCCCGACACAAAAGTTTGTGTACAGCACAAAAGCAATAATGTATATTACGTCTGTTGTTGTTGTTGTTACTTATGCCACCTGTCTGACGTAGTCAGATCGAGGCCCACGAAATTCATCATGGCAACGGGCTAGATCTACGCCTGTCGTTAGCCTAAGCTTTGAGCCCCCATGAAGGTGACAATACGATTTTGCTTGGTACAACACGATAGATGGCGACACCGTTCGGACCCACTGATTTAACGAGCACGTTCTCCATGTGTACTCGGAGAATATTTGGTGGCATCAGACATCGAAACCAGGCCTTCCGGTCTGGAGTTCGAGGCTCTAACCACTAGGCTACCCGCAGCCCCTAAATTACGTCTCATGGTGTATACCTAATAAAATTAATAATTTTGGCATCACCTTTTGGAGCAATAACTGTCTTCAATAAAACAAGATTTTCTGTGACGTCAGGAGTAATTTTGAACGACGTCCTGGATGTTGCAATTCTTTAGAGAATATCTCTAAAAATTGCAAGATTTTATTATTTTTTCCCATGTTCATCCCCCAAATTTTCAATGAAAGGCTTCGAATCATATTTTTTTCGTTCCGGTTCAATTGGGAAAAAAAAGTGTGGATTCATTTCCGGTCTTCGTTCCGCTGAAAATAAACGTTTTCAGTTCAGCTTTGAATGAATAGTTTTATTTTATGTATATTCTTTTTTTACTCTAAGAATATAATTCTATCATAAGTACAAAAAAAAATGTAATTCTATCAAAATTTTGAGAGAAAATTTTGTTCTCTTTTTAACTGGTGCGCTATGTGAATCGACACAATTAACCAGCCCGTACGATACGAGCTGTGAGCAAAATAAGAATTGGTATTGTTATCCATTATCAAAATCGTTTGTAACAACTAGGTTTAGGTTTCTGGTTTATTTATCTATAAAGAGTTTATACAAACATCAGTGAATCATCGCATGCTGAGATGCGAAAAACATAACTCAGACTGATATTTTTCTTAAGAGATCATCTGTACTTCTACCTCCTTCAAATGAATTAAATAGGCCTTCTGCAAGTAGTTTCAGCATTAAAACAGGAAATCTCTAGAAGCAATGCACATGTAATGAGGATAATTATATGGTTGACGCTAAATTATAAAACATAGATAAATTGGTTAAAGTAACAAAAGGACTGAAGCTATATCGAACTGATATAAATTTATATTTTTTCGGTTCGGTTCCGGTTTTCGTTCCAACCAAAATAATGGTTCTGTCTGGCGTTTGGTTCATTTCCTGGTTCATTGGGAATCAAGTCCGGTGATTGAGGTGTTGAATATATCTGTCAAGTTACAGAAGCCATTGTTTCCCAATGTGCATCGTATGCTTTGGATTGTTGTCCTGCTGGAAGACCCGCTCTTTGCCTAATCACAATTTGGCCACAGATTGTTACACATTATCTTGAAATATCTTCAGATACTGTAAACAACCCATGGTACCTTCAATAAACACTAAATTTTCCATTCCTGCTGTTGGCATTGAATCTCAGCCATTAATCTTCGTCTTTCTGAAGATGATGTTACATTTTCTGATGATTGATTCAGCTTATTAAAGCCTTTCTAAGAAGAGCTTTGACAGCCTTTAGACGGGATAGACAATTCCAATAGCCCTCGTGTTACTTTACAGGGCGACTTTAATAAAAACTCACTTAGAACTACGAGACCAATCAACAAAAGGCTCTAGTGTGTGACGGTTCTATACGCGTCATTTCACTAACTCCTTGGGGATTCCTTTAGGCCAGCATTCTTTCAACTAACTTTCTCTGAGTACAGAAAAACGTGATTATGCAAATTAAGTTTAATATATATATTCTGTATTCTCGAGTTTTGAGAGTTAATGAAGTAAGGATACATTAGAAGTGAAGTGAGGATAGCTTGGATGTGAAGTGAATAGTTGAGAAGCAAGCAAATCTACAGTAATACTTATACGTAAGCAGTGTACGACGCGTGAAGTTGGAATCTTGAGTCAGTGCTTAAATCAACTATTGGAGAAGTCTTTAAAGCCGCCTCTAAATGATTAAAGGATTGCAAGAGTTCAGGTACAGATATCTTACTTCAAATAGAAGTTAGAGAGTTAAATCATTAACTCGTCCTTAATAAAACAAGTTTTGTATAAGTTATCATAAGGATAGATTTACATGATCGTATATATTATCCCCAAGCTATCTTGTCTCACCTTAGTCCTCTGATTGTTCAAATTTATCTTAATTAGAGTGTTATTGGTGTCTATGTTGAATATAGAGATAAATAAATAAATTGAGTTCATCATGTTGTCTGATCATTTAGTTCCTCCCACACATCTAGCCGGGTCACAGGGAATAAGGAATTCCAAGTGTATTTATAAATTATGACATTAAAAAACAATTCATAAAAACACCAGAATTCATTTTCAAATATTGTGACCGTCTAAAGTTACATTTTTAAAATAAACTTGTTTTCTTGAAAATCCTAACTATGCGCCATTTATTCAACGGATAACTCATGCATAAATTTTCTAAAATGTGTATATCATTACTGGTTTAACTACATATACCGAAATATTTTCAAAAATATATATAGTTACAGAATATTTCAAAGCTATCCGAATATACAGCTTCTGAATAAGAACACAAAATAGAAATCATATCCTTTATCCTCATGAAAAGAACTATTTTTTCCTCAGTATGGGATTTGAGAGAAAAGAGTAACAGATTGCACATATTGCAAGACTCACAATAAAGCAAGAAATCTCGGGTCGGCAGTCGAGGCTTAATCCGGGTCTCTTTTTATCTCCTAACTTCCAAGAGAGGGATAATCCTTCCTATCGCCTGCGTGCTGGAGCAGAAAAAGCATCCGGTGCCAGGATTTAAGGGATTTCTGCAGAGAAATGGAGAGAGGAGACCCCGGAGATTTCACTTTCTTCACGCTCCCCTAACTTCGCTCTGACCTCTCGGATGAATCGTCGCACTTGACCGGAATTACAAATTCAGACATTGGGATTGGATGGAAGACTCTGCAAGCTGTTTATATATCTATTGTAGATTAGTGTATTGCAGTAAAATTTTAGTTAGCTCAATAATAACAATGAGAAAGAGAGCCTAGTTACTGATCTTGATATTAAGGAGATACAGTACGGTTCAATTGAGAAAAACCGGTCAAAGTCAAAGCTAATTTTTTTTAGTCTAAATTATTTTTTATATACTTCTCTGCAAATCAGGGCAATATATACTGTGTTGTATTAAATCCGTTTTTCGGGTAGTATCGCTACCTTGTTTCGTGCAGTATCGAAAGCGCGTTATACGAAACTTTGAAAGAATATACATATATCAAGGCAATGTGTGCCGTGTTATGTCAAAGTCAAGTCTTAAAGTGTAAATTTTTATAATAGCTGAAATTTCGTTCCAAGAAAACCTACACATAAAAAAGTAAGTTAACATCAAGAGTGAAGCAAAAATAAAGATAAAAAATACAAAAATTAAAAATACAACAGAAATATATTCAAAAGATAATTATTTTTATAAAATGAATAGAAAAAGCTTATTAGGATCACAAATTTAATTTCCATCAAAGATAATCTAATTTTTTTCTCAAAGTTGGTTGAAACTCCTCTTCGGCAGTATTTCTCCATCTTTACAAAAAATATATCTGACGTAGTTTCAATCACCCGTCTTTCAAACTTTACAATTCTTTCAGAATTTCCTTACAACAAGTGAAAGGATTTTCTATTCTATTTTAAATTATTTTCTACGTATTACTGAAAGATTTTTTCAACAAAAACATTTTCTAATTTTTTAGCTTAAGCTATTCTTTCTAACAAATGCATCAAATTTAAATAAGCAACTGAGGAAATATTACAAATGTTTTTGGAATCACCGGCGTAATTGAACGTGGAATGCATTTGAAAATGCTTATTGAACGCAGTTGGAAAAAAATCCCAGTTGGCAGTTACATTACCAATCGAAAATGATATTAAAATTTTTAAACTCATATTACATCAAAACCGTGTAGAATTAAATTCAAGTTTTTTGCCGTGTAATATAGAACCAATGTTAAACTAATCGCAAATTTCGTACCGTGTTATATCTAAATCATGTTTTATAAGTACCCAGGGATATCTGTACACAGTTTTGCATTTGATTTCAAAAAGAGAAAATAAGGTAACTATAGACTTGATTCTATCGGTTTCTTTCATTCTACTTATCTTACTTCATATATTCTTTAATTTATGCTTTCATTGCTTGTAAACGCAAAAATTCAAAGCAAGGCAAAGGCTGTTGGCAACATACATCATCTGTCTGAGCTTTGGTCGAGTGACGAAGGCGACACCTGAGTAGTATCCCATTCTCCGAACTTCTACGTAAACTTGACTTTGGGCCTGTAACAGATTTAACATACACTCTATAAGAAACAAAAAATTACGCACTAAGAAGGAGTTGCCCGATTGTAAAGAAATTTCGTATGCAAAGACATTTCTAACAAACACGCAAACGATTAAAATAATGTGTCCAATGAATGAACAGCGGGAACTACAGCGCATCGGAACTGCGCATTCAGAAGGTATCTATAAAAAGCAATTCTCAATATGATGATCAAAATTTCTGTTGCGTTGCGATTTAGAATACCTTTCAACGACTGAAGAAATACCTCGCTACAGAATTAGAGCTCAACAAGAGCAACTGTCAGAGTTTGAAACAGGTCGTATCATTGGATTGAAATAGGCAGGTTGGGCAAATCAGAGAATCACTCGTCATATGGGTCGAAGCAATGTAGCCATTAAGATATGCTGGTAAGATTGGGTCGACAGTAGCAGATTTCAGTGTCATGATGTTAGCCGTCGACCTAGGGCCACAGCAGATCGATAGGACTGACTGATTGTCAGATCAACTGTCACGGCGCCTAATTCGTCGTTATCAACCATCAGACTTGCGACCCGCACACGAGTGTCCAACATGACCATTCACATACGTCTGATAGAGTGAAATTTACGCTGTTACCTACCTCTACGCCATCTGTCACTCACGCCTGCACACTGTTCAGCCAGATTATAGTGGTGCTTGACTCTATGAGGTTGAAATCATGCTGACTGGAGATGTATAATGTTTAGCGACGAATCCCACTTCCAACTGTGGCCTGACTATAATCGAAAGCGTGTCTGGAGAAGCTCAGGGCAGCATGCCCATATTGCTTTCACTATATTCCACGCCACACAGCACTCAACCAAGAGTTATGATCTGCGGTGCCATTGCTTTTGACAGCCTGTGGACTGCGGTGTTACAACACAGCGGTATGTCTGCGACATTTTGAGAACTGTTTTGCTACCGTTCATTTGCGGTATCCTGGCCTTATTTTTCAGCAAGATAATACCAGACCACATACGGTACGTGTTGCTATGAATAGTCTTACATCTTGTCAACTACTTCGTTGACCAGCCGGATCGCCAGGTCTCTCTCCAATCGAGCATGTCTGGAATATGGTGGGAAGGCTTCTGCCTCTATCAGGGAATGTCGATGACCTGACCTGATAATTAGAGCAAATTTTGCAAGAAATACTACAGGAGACCATCTGGGTGTTTTTGCATACTATGCCACGCCGTGTGGCAGCTTGCATCCAGGCTAGAGGTGGATAAAAACACCTTATTGAGTAACTCTGAAAAAAATCATTCAACTTTTCTGAAATGTTGATCCTTTTTTTATTTTGTACGTAATTTTTCTACCCACTAACGTTTGTTGCTTTCGAACAACTCGTTTTTGGTGCGTCATTTTTTTTGTTATAGAGTGTACATTATTCCCTCTATACAAAGGGTCTTTTCATGCACCAGGACTCAAGGCCATCAGTCGGAAGTATATCTTTATTGAGGTCATATGATTCATTCATATGAAAAATTTGACGAAAATTATACAAGATTTCAAAACACTCTACATGAATTCAAAACCATGAGGTTAAATTATTCTTTTAAACAACATACTTAAAACAGACATAAAGGCAATGAAATAAAATCTAAAATATATTTAAATTTACCAAAATATTATGGCTTTTTGCACGTTTTCCTATAGAAAATTTTATAAAATGCATAGTGTTGGAAAAAATGAACTGCTAAAAATATTAAAAAAATTTGTTAGAGCTAAATCCTTAGCTTACTGCCTTTATCATACCTTAAATAACTAATATATAAAATGTGAAACAAATGCTTCAATAAGTTTTTGATATACCAGGTTTTAAGTAACATAATTTTGACAAAAAAAATACTATCTTTATAAAAGATTTGATTCTTATTTTACTAAAATAATGCTTAAAATCTTATTTTTAAAATTCTCCACTTTTATAGCGCAGACTTTCCTCTTCCTTTATCTTATTGAGTTTTTTTCTTTCGGGCTGCTTGAATTTTTGGAACAAGATGGCAAGGAAAAAATATTTTTAAATTTTAGTCAAACATATATTGATTCAGAAACATAAATAGACGCCACCAATTTCTAGAAATTTCGAAGTTGAGATCTGGATTTTTCAATATCGTTATAAAATAGAAAAGAATTTTTAAGCTTTATCTGAAGGCATTTGATATTATTTCCTTTAAAAATTTCCAAAAATGTTTTATTAAGAATTTTATTAAAACTATTATTTATTTTATCACCGCGCAGAATGAATTTTATGTATCCACACGTTGTGGGAAGTTACGATAATTAATTACTTTAAGATTGAATTTCGAACAGTGAAACGAGTAGAACGCCTTTTGCATCTTCTGAAATTGATTTTTAGTGTACCAACGTATGGCCTTGACTTAAACACTTAAAGAATTTTAAAAAACTAAAAAGAAATAAATGTACTAGCTCTCTCTCCTGACGTACCAGCATTTTCTTCGTGTGCTTCTTTTCCTTCTACGTAAAAAGGACTTATTAAATTCTTAGATTTTCATTTTTTTTTTATGATTTTAATAAGAAAACTAAAAAGGAAAAAAATAGTTCTTGCTTATAATTTTTTTCCCGCTACCTTTTTCTTTCGAGGAGAATTTTTATAATTCGATTTCAAAAGTTAAGCTAAATTTAAATAAGCGAAGGGTAGAAAAAGAAAGAAAAAAACTCAAAGGAAAGGAAATATCATTATTTTTCTTTATTTTAAATTTATTCTAAAAAGTCTTGCAATGAAAGTAGGTCGTGAAGAATTGTAAAAAAGAGGAAGACAGCGATAGATTCTTTTTAGTGAAAAGTACTGTGAGATAAATAATAATTTAATTGAATGAAAACTAAACTTTTTTTAAATATATTAAGCATTTATGTATTGATGAAATTTAAATTCTGTGATAAAATTAAGGGGATACGGTACGATTTCAGGAAAAATTTTAATTTAAGGATTTTCAAAATTTTTTTGGTTGCCTCCTATGTTTATACTATGTAAAACAGATTTTGGGCTCAAAGTTTCATAAAAAGCTAGCCATTTAATTTTTTGAGGAAAACAAGATTTGTGAAGTGATTTTAAAATGCTACTCCTCCTTCAAAAATTTACATACACGCATGAAATTTGATTTACAAGTACGTCCAACCATGTATAGCAGAAGTTGGAATTGGTTTTGCGATAACATGATTGGTATTTGCACAATGCTTCTTTTTATAAATGCTTATTGAAAATTTCTTCAATAATTTATAAATTGTGAGTTCAATTATTTAAAAAAAAAGTATTGCTTTGATTCAAAAATGCATACCAACTTTTGTTACATGTACTATTAGCAATAAGTAAAAAAAAATTCAAAGCATTAGGCACAATAGAAAAAAGTCTTAGCATTTTAAATGAAGACAAATTAGTTATTTTATCTTTCCGAGATAAGTAAGTTTTGATTTGCCATACAATAAATAGTAAAATTTTGATTTGCCATAGGGATGTGAATAAAAATGAACGCAAAAGCTATCATAGTTCTGTATTTTTTATATTTAGAGCTTTCAAATTTTTTAAGGTTATAAAAATGTATATAAAAAAAATGTAAGATCAGAAATTTAAATTTGATTGTTTGACCGATTTTTGTCAATTGAATCGTACTGTGTTTCCTTAAAAAGAATAACTTTTACTGTTTGTTTTCAAATCCTTCTTTTAAAATTACTGAGAAAATACAATGGAAAGTTAAAACATATCGTACTTCCTACTTTAATTTCCCTTAGAGCTCTTAGTAAAACTTATTCAAATTTAACTTTTAATAAAAATAAGTGTTGCTAATTCTTCGTAACTGAATAATGGAAAGCGCTCTATTTGAAGAATGAAATTACTGGAAAGAAGGAAGATAAAATGCTGAAACTGTTAAATTTCCAAGAAGTTTTAATAACAGCCACTATCGAATTCGAAAATGGTTACTATGCTTATGCATGTGGATTTTATTGCCCCCTTAGAACATTGTAAGTACTTTTTCTTCGAATTATCATACTTTTAACATACTCTTTACGTATTTCCAAATGTATTCATCAAAGAACATAAAAAAAAATTCACATTTATATGTACCTGATTTTCTTTGCTATTATTTGATGTGTTTGTTTTGGTTATTTGATGTGATTTGTTATTATTTCTGTGTTTAAATTAAATTTCTCTTATTTATTTCCTGCTAATTTTTTTTAATGAAAGACAGATATCAAACATTATTGTTTGTACTAATGTTCCAATGCCTTAATACTAAAAAAAAATATTTCTTCTGCAAATTACTGAAAATGTAATAATATGAAATCAAATAGATTATATTTGCTCTTCATTTGATTTACTGCAAAACGTGACTTCTTGCTATTTTCTTTCTGTTTTTGATAATAAATTATATTTCAGTTGTTGTTAATTATGTCTTGAAACAAAGTATTTGTATATATAAGAGCTACAATATCTAAACAAACTATTACGACAGATAGTGGTAAACAGACATCTGTTCCATTAACATTTTCTTGGGTTTTTTTGGAAAGTTCGCGAAAACCAGGAAGGAAAGTATTAATATAACACACACATTTAAGTTTTATATACCTTTATTTAAAACATAGGTCTCATTTTGTTCAACAACTTTTCTCACTGTATCAGGCAACTTGAAAAAAAGTTTGTAGTTCCAAAATTTCTTAGGTTTTTTCGCGATATATTTTCTACTTGAATTTTTCTCTAATAAAATGTTGAAGATTTTTACATTAAGGAGGTATTGTAATGATCGAAATAGGTATAAATCCGAGGGCCCGAATTCTCGTGATATAGTAGATGATGTAAGACATTCCAACTGTGCTCTAGCAACTTTCTTCTAGTTGCCAATGCCATGGAACACGACTACCTTACCTTTCAATACTTTATCATCGATACCTATGATTTGTCTAATTGGGAGCAATATTTTTCTGAATGCATCGTTCCGTTGTTTGCTTAAATTTATAATGCAATATTCCTTTCCAATCAACCCAGCCAATCGGATGGATGTCGACTTTTACCGCAGTCCACATGTGCGAAGGAACGAAACAAAAAAACTTTTCATATGAGTGTCCTTCATTTTGATCTAAAGAGACTAAATTCATTTGGGTGTTGGGAATGGAAAAAGAGTGGTAACATCGAAGTCGTTTTTAGAACCGACTCGCATATAATTTGCCCCCAGCATCAGAGAAGAATTAAATGTCTCTTTTAGAAGATTGCGATGCCCCATCTGGGCATTCTGCTCACCCCCCGCACATCAAACTTAAAAAGTATTATCGTGAAGTGTTCGTCTAATGAACCGACGCTACATCACCAAGGCTAGTTCATTTCAGCTCACTAAGAAAAGACTAACCTTGGCTATTTTTAATTCAATGTTAGCTACATTAAAAAAGACTAGTAATTTTACAAAATATATTGTCTACGTATACAATAATTTTTACTTCTCAATAGTGTACTGTTGACGTTTCTCTTCATTTTCTTTATAAATGTAGATAATTCAAGTATGAATGGGATTTGATATTTATTAGCATCGTATTATTAGCATCTAGTATTATTTTATTAACATTTTGTTATTTTAAATCTGGATCAAAATGGATGATATCTGAGCCACACTCCCCCAACGTGAAGATATTGAGATAACAGATTTAATGTGAATCTAACCTCTACACGGTGAATCTTTAGTGGTACCAGGACTCGCGACAATGCCGGCGGGTGATCATGTCCACTTGAACACCGAGGTCATATTTCAAGGATGAAACAGTTTCGTTTGTTTTTAAAAGTTATGAATATAAAATAATATATCGAGAAATCACTACCCAAACCAATTCTGCAACTTATAAACCGAACTACTCCAAAGATTCAGTCTC